>CAUYLG010032330.1:0-14460 GCA_963573385.1 Cacajao melanocephalus
ACTGTGAAAGAATTAATTCCTGTTGTTTTAAGCCACCAAATTTTGATAATTTGTTATGGTGGCCACAGGAAACTAATATAGATGGACTGGTTAAAACATAATTCTTTGTTAATTTAAACCCAGAACTTTAAAACAGAACAAAAGAAACAAGAAGGAACTATGATAAAGCATCTAAGTGCCCCTTTGAGATTATTACCCACCTGCTAAATAGGAGCAATCAGCCACATCTAAGCATATCCTAGTGAATTATAAAACACTGCAATGACTGAAGGTATCCTATGAACATCTAAGAAAGAAACTGACTTAAAAGAAAGTTTATGATGATTTTTATTTATTTATTTTTTCTCTTGAGCACCGAGAAATATGGGCTAGGGAGAATTTTGTTTTGGAGGTTAAGATGGAAACTGAGTCTTTAGTTTCGACAGAATATCAATGTAAGATTAGGTTGAGCTACAAATGCCAACTATCTTCCTTAAATTTTTAGCCAATTAGAAATGCTCTTTGCTATGTAAAATTGACATTTTATAATATTTAACATTCAAATAAAGATAGATAATTCACATTGGACTACAATAAAATTCTTTTGAAAATGCTTTTGAGTCAGTTTGCTGAGAATGATGGTTTCCAGTTTCATCCATGTCCCTACAAAGGACATGAACTCATCCTTTTTTATGGCTACATAGTATTCCGTGGTGTATATGTGCCACATTTTCTTTATCCAGTCTGTCATTGATGGCATGTGGGTTGGTTCCAGGTCTTTGCTATTGTAAACAGTGCCACAATGAATATACTTGTGCATGTGTCTTTATAACAGAATGGTTTATAATCTTTTGGGTATATACCCAGTAATGGGATTGCTGGGTCAAATGGTATTTCTATTTCTAGATCCTTTAGGAATCACAACACTGTCTTCTACAATGGTTGAACTAATTTACCCTCCTACCAACAGTGGAAAAGTGTTCCTATTTTTCCACATTCTCTCCAGCATCTGTTGTTTCCAGATTTTTTAATGATTGCCATTCTATCTGGCATGAGAAGGTATCTCAATGTGGTTTTAATTTGCATTTCTCTAATGACCAGTGATGATGAGCATTTTTTCATATGTTTGTTGGCCGCATACATGTCTTATTTTGAAAAGTGTCTGTTCATATTCTTCACCCACTTTTGGATGACGTTTGTTTTTTTTTTCTTGTAAATCTGTTTTATTTCTTTGTAGATTCTGGTTATTAGCCCTTTATCAGATGGGTAGATTGCAAAATTTTTTTCCCATTCTGTTGGTTGCCAGTTCACTCTAATAATTGTTTCTTTTGCTGTGCAGAAGCTCTGGAGTTTAATTAGGTCCCATTTGTCTATTTTGGCTTTTGTTGCCATTGCTTTTGTTGTTTTAGTCATGAAGTCCTTGCGTATGCCTATGTCCTCAATGGTTTTGTCTAGGTTTTCTTCTAGAGATTTTATGGTGCTAGGTCTTATGTTTAAATCTTTAATCCATCTGGAGTTAATTTTTGTGTAAGGTGTAAGGAAGGGGTCCAGTTTCAGTTTTCTGCACATGACTAGCCAGTTTTCCCAACACTATTTATTAAACAGGGATTCCTTTCCTGATTGCTTGTTTTTGTCACAAGAACAGAAAACCAAACACTGCATGTTCTCACTCATAGGTGGGTGTTAAACAATGAGAACACATGGACACAGGGAGGGAAACATCACACACTTGAGTCTCTTGCGGGGTCGGGGGCTAGGGGAGGCAGGTGGGGGGTGGGGAGAAATTACACTGGGAGAGGAACAACATTGGGATAAATGCCTGATATAGGTGACAGGAGGATGGAGGCAGCAAACCACCATGGCATGTGTATACCTACGCAACAATCCTGCAAGATCTGCACATGTACTACAGAACTTAAAGTATTATATATATATAAAAAAAGAAAATACTTTTGCTATCCAGTATCACCTCAAATAAGTTTTGAAGATTAAAATTACTACTGAGAACTCTAAAATAAATTATCACAAAAGAAAAAAAAGCATTAGGTTGAGCTGCCTAAATAAATTGAAAGCACCAAATAACAATTTCTTGAACTAAATAAGAGTTTATTTCTCTCTTATGTTTCAGAGTCTTAGAGGCAGGATTCTGTGGCTGAAGTGGTAACTTCAGTCATTAGGAACTAAGACATCTTCTTTTTTGCTGCTCTGCTCTTTCTGATGCATTGCTTTGTGTTCCAAGATGGCTGCTTGAGCTCTAGCAATCACATACACAGTTCAGGAAGCCCTAAAGGAGAGTGAAAAGGGAAGACCTCCTACCTTTTAAGAAGATTTCCCACAATCCCATATAACATGTTTACTTGTATTTCCATTGCTTGAATGTAAGAGTCAATTGATGTTTTAACTGAAGTAAAATTCTAGGCTGGATGCAATGTGCCCCAATAAAATCAGGGATTTGTTACTGGGGAGAATAGAGGTTGAAATTGGAAATAGATGTCTCGTCAATACACATGTTGAGCTTCATATATCTTTTTTTTGTAATTTTTAAATTTTTATATTTTAGCAGCTACATTTTACTTAAAACCTTTGAAATCTAAAAAAGAATAGTGAAATGAATACGCATAGTAGTCTCCTAAATGTATTAATTATTAATATTTTGAGATATTTGCTCTCTTCCTTTTTTCTTTTCTCTCTCTCTCTCTCTCTCTCTCTCTCACACACACACACACACACAGACACACACACACACGTACACATGTACACTTTCCTTCTGAACCGCTTGGACATTATAGCATGTAACCCTGTAGGTTCAGACCCTCTGTGAAGTAGGTGCCAGTATAGAATTGGACTTACAAGAGACGTATTGTGTGGGCTGCGAGAAGTAAACAGTTGGCGCAGTAGGCGAAGGCTGAGAGATATTTGAGACTCCTGTGAAGAACAGGGAGACAAGAGGAGACGGGGGAGAAAAATGTTCAGAATGCAGCACATTTCTAAGTAATTTTTGGCTAGGCCAATGGGAATTCCTTCAGCCAAAGCCGTCTGTTAATGGAGTCCTGCTTCTTAAGGGCATGAGTTGCATTAGTACACCTACTGTGCACAGCCACAGACTGGGAGCAGCATGAAGGTTACAGTGGCTTGAACAGGGAGGTACATGACATATAGCTACCAGGGTAGTCAATTTTGCTCCTGTCTATAGGAGATCTGAGCAGTACATTTTCAAAGTTGCTATGACACCTAATACCTCAACACATGTATCCTAAGAACAAGTATATTTCCCTGAAAAACCAAAATAACATTATTATGCCCCTGAAATTTCAATTTTTAAAAGATATCTCTGTTAATATGTTATACAGTTACCTAATACAACATATTAACAGAGATATCTTTTTAAGTAGAGATGACCCTTAGATAGCCACAGGATTCTGGAGTTCAGGTGAGAGTAAAAGCTGGTGACACCCAAGCCAAGCCTTTGTCTATCTAAAAACAATGGGAGGAAATAATCAGATATTCAATGGATAAAAATATACACACATCATGTGGTCTTATACAAAGATGTATTTTGTGAGAAATGAATGGAAAAGAAAAAGACAGAAATGAAGAAAACATCATATAAAAAATTCCAGAGAACATTACCACCAGTCAAACATTTTTCTAAATGATTTTAGTGAATATAACAAAATTAAATTGTAAGGGCAAAAATTATTCTTGAAAAAGAAGATATTTAATGTAAAAATAAGACAAAAATCAATTAAATTTCATGTATCTAATTTCAATTACAGTAGAAAATACTGAGTAGAAGAGGAATGGGAAATAGAGGCATATTAATTTTGTTGCTTTTTATCAGGGGATTGCAAAGTTATAATATGCTATTGGATTTGACTGTATAAGCCATCTTCCCACTATCACACCTACTAGTGTAAAGCCTCTACCTTTTGGAAAAATCTATTCCAACAACTTCTAGGCACCCAAAACTATGTCGCACATGCTAACAAAGACTTTTCTCTTCAGCTGCTCTGTGCCACTTGCTCAGCACCTCCTTCAGCTCTGCTCCTTACTGCCCATCATGAGTGTAGCCCTTCAAAGGCACCACACTAAGGTCCCTTTTGGTAAGTGCCTACAATGGCATACAAGGTTATTATCACCCAGGTTGCTACAAATCCCTCACTTGAAAATTTGACTCTGCTTTTTAAATTCCTCACGTCTTTGAATTTCCGTGCTATGCCATGCTTTATGCCAAAGCAAGAAGAGCGCCCTTTCCCCAGTTACGTGCTATCTTTGGACGCCTGAGAATCAGAGATACTCGGGTGAAAAGGGCAATGTGACTCCCATGTACAACACCTTCCTCCAAGATCTCAGAACTGAAACTTTGAGGTGGAGCCTGGGACCAGTCTCAGATGGGGCCACCCTAGAAAACCTCCTCTTCTCAGACTGATGATTCGTTATGTTCCCTGTGTCCACAAAACTTCTCATGACGACTATCTAAAGTATATTCTTTTCTGGAAGGCAAACCAGAATGTCTGCATACCAGTCGTAGCCGTAGCTTGGCCAAAAGCTAGGACTCTCGTCTCACTCATGTTAAATAGAGGAAATAGGTTTAACAATGATTTATAAAAATATAAACATGACCATAATCTAAAACCAAGACCAGGAGATATATTGTTCAAATTACTGGGAACAAAAAAGCAAAGAAAATTTAGTCTAGGAAAGATATAAAAAAGAAAATGTCAAAAAAGTATAAAGATATAAAGCATAAAGATCAATAAAGTGGAAAGAGTATAAAAACCAGAAATGTGTAAAATTTAATACCAGGTATGATAATAAATGCAATTGTATTAAAGGCCAATATTAAAAGACAAAGATTTTTATAGAAAGATTTTTTAAAAAGTAATAAAAAGATTTATCAAATAAACATAACAGGTGAAAACAATGAAAGCAGAGATAAACATTAGAAAAATAAGACAGTTTTTCAAGCCATAGCTGTAGCAGTGAACAAAATAGATAAATCTCTATACTCAAAGACAATGAACATTTAACAAAAAAATGAATGATGGGTCAGAGAGATGTAAGCTATGTGTAGAAAAATACAACACAGTAGAAGAAAAACAGGAAAAAGTGCAAGGGTGGAGGTGGCTATTTGACCTACAATGGAAAGACTCACTAATACGATAATATCTGAGTGTGGATGGAAATAAGAAGTACAGCTATATGGGGTGGCGGAAGACTGTTTCAACTTGAGGGAGCAGCAAGTGCAAAGGCCTAAAATTGGGCATGCTTATAGTGTTTAGGAACAAAATAGAGGCTCTTGTGTCTGGAATAGAGTAAACCAGAAAGAGAAGGAATTTGTGTCAGAGTTTTCACAGGACCAGATGATGTAGAGCCTTTTAGACCATTGTATTTTGACTTTTATAGCAAGTGATTTAGGGAGCCATTGGAAGGTTTTGAGTGTAAGGGTAACATAATCTGACTTTTATTTTTTTAATGGCTTTTGTTATTTTTTTGAGGTTAGGACAAAGAGTTGGGAGGAGCAAGAACAGAAACAGAGAGATGAATGAGGGATTTACTATGATAGTCCAGGTGAGTGATGAGCGATTTGGATCAAGATGGTAGTGATGGTGATAGTGAGAAATAGTCTAATTCTGGACATACATTCAAGAGAGTTGGTAGAATTTCCTGAATGGTTAGATGTCTTTTGTACCTACTGATTTGCTTGTCTTTCTTATAAGCTTTCAATTTCAATGATGACAGAATAGATACATTATTCAGCCTAGCTCCTTTGCACTAACATAGGATTTGCCCTAAAACAAGCAATTGATATTTTTTAAATGAGTTCAATTTATATATGCTAATATACAGGTACATCAGAATGTGCACTGCTGAATAGCAAGAGAAGCAGAACAATGTAAAAGGCATCAACGCCACTCAAAAATTTTCCGTCCACTGCTTGACCCAAATTCATGAGCAGAATCACAATCCCAAGTATAACTGGATGGAATAAAGGCTAAAATTAGTATGCCAGACAAATGGCCCTATGTTTCTTTTATTGTTATAATTTCCTCATTCAAAACTCCATGCATATTTTATTCTTTAAAATGAAACACTATTAGACTCTTACATCAAAATGTCAAGATATAAATTTTAGAGAAAATGCAGAATGATTTGTTGTAAAATAAGCAAAATTGTAAAATAGCCAGCATAGATTGTTATATATGGATAGAATATTTTCAAGTAAAGATTTCATAGAATTTTAAAACTGTGATTAATCCAGATGCCACAAGTACAACACTAACAAACACAACAGCTCCATTATAAAATTGTCACTCTGTGTGTATTTGACGATTCATTCATTTTTTTCAGTAGGTTATGACGAGGTGAAAACTTGTAGAGCACTCCTATTCTGCTATCATACAGCAAATAGTCATGGAAAAGGATGTGCTTGTTGTGAAATCCAATGCATGATATGTATCTTAAAGCATTCTAAATGAAATGATAAATATATCAATGTTAAGTCATCTGCAATCACACTAATGAAAGAACTGATTGCAATTGATTTTACTGAAATCTATATATTGTTCTAACTTTACACATTCTTTTCTATTCTCTTTGAAAGACACTTAGAACATTATTAAGTAATAATAAATAATACAATAATTTGGAGGCACACTAAAACACCAAGTGGAATGTAGAATCCTTACTATAAGCGTAAATTTTTGGCATCTGCATTCAAAGTATGCCATGTTCTTTATACAGAGTTTAAGTATCTCCAATTAACTTCCACGGAAGTTGCTATTTTTTTAGTCTTGTTAAATGTAATGGCACATGTACTATGGATTAAACACATTTTTTCAGAAGACATCAGTTAATTTCCTAAACATTAACATATCAGACTGTACAATATTCTTAAAATTTAGGAAGAATGTGTGGCTCCACTGTAACAACACCTTTATAATTAATTACCACTATTTTAGAAACAATAGCTTTCTTAATATAGCTTGGGATTAAGATGAGGTGTGAAATGTACTTTATATAGTGAAATGTGTGAATATATTGAAGATGCTAGAAAAGTAAAATAAACAAATTATATATTGAGATTGTGTTGTTTTACACTAATATAAATAAATTATATTTAGTGTTGTTTTATACTGATATCCAGTGATTTCTCGTTTGTTTCAGACAAGCCTGAGTGTGACCAATATATTCACTTTTATTTAGATGCTTTTCAGAAGAGCCGGATTCCTTTCTCTGTTCCTACAGTGTCCAGCAGATGGTAAACTTTTCATAAATGTTTAAATAAATGATTAATATGTGAATGAAAGAATAAACACATAGATGACTGAATGAATTCATTACCAACAATCAATTCAACAAGATGGCATTGTTAGTCTGACATCACTAATAACACCTATTTTGCATTCTTTTCTAGCCACAATGACTATCTTCCACTGAGTTGCCTATGTTTTCTTACCTGAATAACAGAGAACTCATGGTGTATATTTGGAGTACAGGGGATTAAGATTGAATGTGATGGGCCATGCATGGTGGTTCATGCCTGCAATTTCAGCACTTTGGGAGGCTGAGGCAAGCAAATCACTCGAGGTCAGGAGTTTCATGCCAGCCTGGCCAGCATGGTGAAACCCATCTCTATTAAAAATACAAAAATTAGCCAGGTCTGGTGGCATATGCCTATAAATCCAGCTACTCAGGAGGCTGAGGCATGAGAATTGCTGAAACCCTGGTGGGGGAGGTTGCAGTGAACCAAGATTGTGCCACTGCACTCCAGCCTAGATGACAGAGTGACATTCCATCTCAAAAAGGAAAAAAAATCAAGATTGAATGTGATGAAAAAACAGTACAAAATTATGTGGTCTGATGTCATTGAGTCAAGGTGAGACAGCATTTAATAGGTACTTTAAAAATCCCAAATCTTTAGCAACCTCCTACACTGGCTCCATCCACACCCTCCTCCTTACTCTTAGCTTGGGCTTCTTCACATAATAATGGCAGTATTCCAGAGGGCAAATTCCAATGAATAAGTACATATCCAGCATCTGCATGTGTCATGTTTGCTGGTGTTTCTTGGCCTAAATTAAGTCAGTTGTCTAAGTCCTCAGTCAGGTTAGGAACAGACTACATAAGTGTATGATAACCAGGAGGCATGATTCATTTTGGAGTAGGGGAGGGGATTAATATAACAATCTACCAAAGAGTAATGGAATTAATTACATAGTCTGGAAAAGTTACTCTGGGTGCAAAGTAGAGATTTAATTAGATGTGAGAAAGACAAATCAGAGCCCATACTCCGCATTGTTATGACAAAGAGCCATCCAAATCTCCTTACTCAATAAGCAGTGCTCTTTTATCTAATCTGTGTTGCTACCTTGCTACCTTTTTTGTAGTTATGTTTAAATATAAAGAAGAGTTTTTTATTGCTTTGATTTGCTTAAGATTCCATGCACAATACTTTGAACTATGTATTCTACAATATGTAAGCTATTTTATTTTATATTTCTTAATAACAAACAACTCTAATTTATCCAATTCTCTCAGCCTGGAATGCCCCTTCTCCTGTGTCTGCATATCTATGTGTCTAAATTCTGTCCACCCGTCAAGAGGCAATTCTAATTCACCTTCTCTATTTCTTCTTCTTCCTCTGTGCTCACTCCCCCAGCACTTAGATGTTAATATCTCCTTACCTTATGTGTATCCCTTGTTACTTTCTTTGCTCTGAATAATTATTTGTTTCCATTCTTTACCTTTCTTACTATCTTCTAGAAAGCACCAATAGTTTCTTATTCATTTTTCTACCCCCTCAGTGCAAGACACATAATAGGCAATCAAAAAAGGATAGTGGATAAATGCATTGGCAGAATTCCAGGCAGCAGTCAGGGGTCTTTAAGGCCATTATTTCTGGATATGTGTGTGTGCGTGTGCGTGTGTGTATGTGTGTATGAGAGAGAGAGAGAGAGAGAGAGGAGGGTGTGTATGAGGTCAAATAGGTAACAAACTATGTACATCATATAATTTGTTACCCATTTGACCTATGCATTAGGTCCCTTTTGGCAGGATTTGTATATGAAAATTTCTAATTGATGGTTACCTCAGGCTTATACCTACAAGAATCAACAAGTTTTACCCATGGTTATTATTCTCTCTTTTAGATAAAAAAGTTGTATCTCAGTGTATCCACACTTAGCTGCATTCCAAATGGTTTGTAATGATGATAATTAGCATTTAAATAGAACCTACCTGTTCAGAGGCCTTATAGCCATGCTTATTATTTAGTGAAACAGTCACACTATTACCTTTTATTGAGAAATCTTCAAATATAAAAACCTATGGTATGTAGACATCATAAAAACCTAGGAGCTGATAGAGCTGGTGATGCTGTGCATTTTGCCAGCAACTTCAATTTCATGGTATAAAATTGAAATGTGGAAGACCATTAGAACTTTTTGAGCCCTGAAACTTAGCATACAATGTATGCTTTAAGGTATGACTATGCAAAGACAAAAAACAAACAAAAAAAACCTTATTTCCACAATAATCCACCATTTGTTAAAGAGAAAAACCTTTTATTTTCAACAATCTCTTAATCACCACAGGACATAAATGAACACTGAAAAAAATCAGTCTGTTTGAAATTCTTGGTGAGATCATTCAAAGCCAGTCTCAGGCTGTGATTCCTCATAAGACCCTACTGATTTTGAGAGCACCGTAAGAGCACAGTTAGGCTTTCAAAGAATAAATCTCAATTCAAGATCCCTATTGGCTTTTCACAGTTATCTCATCATCTTGGCTATTACATTTGTGTATCTTAGAAGAAATTCCAGACTTTAAAAAAGTTCTTTTCTTAGCTGTCAAGTTTATATCTGGTTTTTCATCATAGTTTAGTTTTGCAGCTGATGAGCTCTTCGAGAAATACTAGACAAGGTCTGAAACCAGGTTAATGAAAGAATTGTAGTGTAACTTGAGGTAAGTAGTGAAATTAAAATAAAACTAGATTTTTTTATCTTGTTAGAAATTAATATTTTCTTAGTTCTCAAAAGACACACATTTGTGTTATGAAAATTTGGAGACTCATACATTGAGAAAGCCTGGAGCAGCAGAAAGTGAACTGGATTAAGGATCAGAGTTAGATAACGTGAGTTATAATCTCCGTTTGCCATTAACTATCTGCGTGATTTTGGAATATTAAATATAAACTCTTTGTGACAGCTAAAGTTCTACACTTTTAAAACAAGAAATTAGGGATTAATAGTATTTTAATTTTATAATTTAAAATGCAATTCTATAAATGGCAATACATAATTAAAAAACAGAAACTTCCTTTATTGATGTGGTTAAGAGCTGGATCTTGTAAATTTTATCAGAATTAATTTGTCATGTAGAATTATATTAGTATATTCATCCGTCAAGATTTATTTTAAAACAAAATTGTTCTTACATGTATGCTTTAAATGATTGCAGTTAAGTATC
Organism: Cacajao melanocephalus; assembly: GCA_963573385.1. NCBI lineage: Eukaryota > Metazoa > Chordata > Mammalia > Primates > Pitheciidae > Cacajao > Cacajao melanocephalus. The sequence goes on from CAUYLG010032330.1 coordinate 10,450, forward strand.
TTCTTGCTTTAGCATATTTAGTGGAGATCAGGAGTTACAGTATTTCCTTAAATCCCATGTTTCTTACAATTTCTAAGAGTAATCACTGAATCAGTTGGAATCTCGTACATTCTCACTAATTTACTTTCATAGTAAAGTCACTAACCTATCCAATTGTCAATAAAAGAATAATAAAAAATATAAAATCTCTACATAAAAATTGGCATTCAAATTTGAGATGTGCACAAATGTAATAAGAAACACAAAAGAAAGGCCTGGAGTGGTGGCTCACACCTGTAATCCCAGCACTTTGGGAGGCTGAGGCAGGAGGATCATTTGAGCTCAGGAGTTCGAGACCAGCCTGGCCAACATGGTGAAACCCCATCTCTACTAAAATGCAAAAAAATTGGCCAGGTGTGGTCATGGACACCTGTAATCTCAGCTACTTGGGAGTCTGAAGTAGGAGAATCACTTGAACCCAGGAGGCAGAAGTTGCAGTGAGCCGAGATGGTGCCACCGTATTCTAGCGTGGGCAACAGAGTGAGACCCCATCTCAAAAAAATAAAAGATATATAAAATAGTTTATATATTGTAAAATACATAAAGTATTAAACTTAAGTATGAATCTTAAGCAAATCAAAGCAATAAAGAACTCTTCTTTATAGTTAAACATAACTACAAAGAAGGTAGCAAGGTAGCAACACAGATTAGACAAAAGAGCACTGCTCAGGAGGCTGAGGCAGGAGAATCACTTGAACCTTGGAGGTGGAGGTTGCAGTGAGACAAGATTGCACCATTGCACTCCAGCCTGAGTGACAGAGTGAGACTCTGTCTCAAAAAAAAATTGCACTGCTTATTGAGTAAGGAGACTTGGATGCCTCTTTGTTACAACAGTGGGGAGTTCAGGCTCTGTCTTTATTTAGTCAGACTTAGGTTGGAATACTGGCTTCTGGACTTCCTAGTTACATCACCTTGGGCAATTAATATAACTTCTCTTAGCCTCAATGTCCTCAAATGGAAATCAGTGATAAGTGTCTTTTCTATCTTATAGACACGTTGAGAAGATCAAATAAATAATGAATAGAAAAGTATTTATAAATTGCAAAGTGCTATGCCAATGTGATTTTATTTGATATATAGCTAATTCTGGTACCATTAAGAATATCCTTTTTTTTTTTTTTGGTTATATGGAGGCATTAGATGAGTGTCATCTTTCTTGAAGTCTTCTACATTTATACATAATGAAGACAAAGCTTTTTCTAATTAAGGCATATGTGTGATGAATTTAAATAAGTTTTCTACAAAAAAGTACAATACAACAAAATGTCTTATACAGACCTAGGTTATAATCTTAGTCTGAAGAACTCCAAAAATACAATAGCATGTTGTATTTGGATTTGAAGAAGGGATTTTGCTTTTTTAAAATCCAGTTACACAAAATAAAGAAGGATTTAACTTTCTAGGCCTATGACTTGTGACTAACTTGAGTAATTGATGATCAGTAGGGAACCCAGAACTAGAAGGTCTGTCTTTTCTGAACTTGATTTGTGGGTGGATGAAATGTGTTACATAGACTCAGATTGCTTGGAAAGAATGAATGACTGGAAAATCAGAACACAAACCTGACAAAAGCAAGAAAAACAGAACTGAAGGAATGAACCACAATTCTTACCTATCTGTTATACAATGGGCAATGTGGAAATATTTTGGAGATGTGTATTATTCATTAGAATGCTGTGAAGCCAGCAATATTAATTTCAGATTTTATAGAAGAAATCAAGAGTGACCAAAAGAGAATGAGCTGATTTGGTCCATGGGCTAATAGGTGGCATATGTAAATGAGTTTCAGTGATCACTAAGGTATTTTCTAAAGCCAACACTTCATATGGAAGGTTATCCCCACTTGAAAATTGTCATCAGTTTGGCATTCAGTGTCCTATCCATGCTCTGTAAAATTCTGTGGTGGATGCAAGGTAGATTGTGTTATGTGATATAAGGGCTCTCACATCTAGCCATTAAGTATGTGGTGATATTTAGAGAAAACCAACTTGAAGCAGTTGAGAAGGGTTCTCCCGGAGCCTTGAGATTTCTTAGAGAAAGACTGTTACTGTATGTGAGTGGTAGTGGTACTACAAGTAATGGCCACAGTAGTAGGTCAAATTCATGAGTGTGATCTCTGAGGACAAGTGACATCATGGAACTGATAAAGGAAAATTTGGTGATAATCATGGACATATACCTGGAGAGTCTTCAAAAGGAGTAGGTGATTATCATATCTATATTATTATTTAAGGCATCATAAGTAGTATCCCCTTACATCAGTTTGTAAAAGATTTATACCATCTTCTTTGGTGGGGACCTAGAAAAAGGTTCTATTTTCTCCCATTTTGTACAAATAGTAGAGAAAGTGGATGTAGTTTAGATACCAGGTATCTCCTCTTCAATTAAAGTCAAGTATAAGAATAGCAGCTGTCAGCCATTATCTTCACCTCAAAATGAAGAAAATGGGTAAGTCTGAAGAAGACAGAAAGACCCAACCTAAATTCCATCACATATATATTTTTAGAAAAATAAAACCTATGACTATGCCAAATGCAAATCTTTAATCATAAGACTTTAAAACTTGTTTCCTGAATAAAATGTTTGTATAACGTATTGCTAATTTAATTTTCTATTCGTACCTGCTATAATATTTCCTTTACACAGTAGGAATCAGAATCACATTTCCTTGTATCTGATATGGCAGAAATCCCTGCTGCATGGCACAGTAGCAAAATAACCATGATAAAAGATTTTGTACAATTACATCTTCCAAGGAGTTCCGAGTTAATAGCATATTTCTCAATCTTAGAAGACCCTGGTAGACTTTATAGTATATATAACCATACCATCAAAGGCTGAATTATTTTTTATGTATTTTAAATGCAGAGGACAGGAGTTAGCAGAATAACCTTCACTGATTTTACTATTATCTTTGGCTTTGTTGAACATCATGCCTTCAAATTTACATGTTAATCCTATGTATTCATTAGTTTAAAAATAGCTCAAATTGACAACTGATTTATTGTTGGAAGGCTTTGATAGAAACACATTTTCATTGATCCCAAAGACCCTGACTTTGACAAATGGAGTGCCAGAAGAGGATAACGAGGAAAGAAGCAAAGAGCACATCTTTAAATCATTTTCTTGATGTAGGACATTTATTGAGGTTCTTTATGCCATCTTGGAGTAGAAGCAGAGACATTCTGCAGTGATAATAGTAAATGGCATAGGCCATTCACACTTGGCGATGGTTTCTGGTTTCTTAGTAGATGTAAAGCCTTAACATGAAATGAAGTAGGCAGGACAGCCACTCAAAGATATGTACACTGTAATCCCCAGAACCTGAGAATGTGTTAAATTGTACAGAGCAAAAAAAACTTTGCATATTTAACTCATGTTACAGGCCTTAATATAAGGAGATTATTGTGAAATATCATGGTAGTCCCAATCTAATCACCAGAGGCCTTAAAAACACAGACATTTCTGGAGCTGAAGGCAGAAGAGATACAGTAAAGTATGTTAAGGAGATTTAAAGCATGAAACAGATCCAAAATACCTTCTTGGCTATAAAATGCAGGGGCCCACATGCAAGGATTGGACAGTAACCTCTAGAGCAGGGGTACCCAATTTTTTGGCTTCCTTGGGCCACACTGGAAGAAGAATTGTCCTGGGCCACACATAAAATACACTAACACTAATGATAGCTGATGAGCTAAGAAACAAACTAGCAAAAAACTCATAATGTTTTAAGAAAGTTTACATGTTTGTGTTGGGCCACATTCAAAGCCATCCTGGGCCACATGCAGCCTGTGTGCTGTCAGGTGGACAAGCTTACTCTAGAGGATAAGAGAAGCCTCCAGCTGATAGCCAGAGAGGAAACAGGGACTTCAGTCCGACAACCATTAGAACTGTTTCTGCCAACAACCCGAATAGTTCAGAAGTGCATTCTTTTCAGCAAGAGCCTCCCAATAGGAGATCAAGTGACCCATC
>CAUYLG010032331.1:0-25790 GCA_963573385.1 Cacajao melanocephalus
CTACAGGCACACTCCACCACACCAAGCTTTTTGTTTGTTTGTAGAGATGGAGTTTCTCCATGATACCTAGGCTGATCTCTGATCTCGAATTTATGGGCTGAAGTGATCTGCTCACCTCAGCCTCCCACAGTGCTGGGATTATGGGTGTGACCCACCACTCCCGGCCCCTCCTTCCCCTTTTTATTGCTTCAGGTGTCTCCTAAGGTCCTGGGCAGCAAGGCCGGTTTCCCACACTGGAGAATTTACACCCCTTGGAGAGCGAGATGTGGAAGGGTCCTTGTCAGGTTCCTTGAACTTTTGAGGTAATCTGTGGGAGTCTTTAGAGCTTCCATGCACCCCAGCTCCATCTTCTCTGAGAATCACTTTGATAGATTCCTCATTTTTCCCCAGACCCCTCTGTCCCGCATGTTAATTGGATCTGAAGGGCTGGACTCGGTGCCCGCTTTGGGCTGGCGAGGGCCCACCCACGGGGAGCCTGCTGGGGCCAGGGGCTATGTGAAGCCAAGACACCCGAACCTCCGAGGCCTTCTCGGCAGCTGCCCTTCTTCAAGTGTGACCTCATTTAGCTCAAGCTTCAGCTGCTGCAGAATGGCTGCATGACACACTTCTGGTAGGCAAGGCCCATGCAGGCCGCTTGCTGTGCTTCAGGAAGTTGCATCCTGCATGGAAAATAGAAACCGTCAGGCTCGCAAGAGCACCGCGGACCCCTCCCCCGTGTGGCCGGGGGTTCCCTGGAGCCACCGCCAGGGGCTTTCACACAGGAGGGGCCTGGAAGAACGGGAAGCTCCCATGGTCTCTCCCCTCTCACAAGGGCTTCATTTCCTCTGTGGACTGTTCCCCCGTCTGTATTTCCCTTGCTGCCCAGCCTCCTTTCTTAATTGGATTCACTTCAACATTTACCCAGTGGGAGATTTCCCATTTAAAAAAAAATCCAAACTTCTGTTTTATTCTTGGAAAACAGAATTTCTGGCAACAAGGGGCGCATGTTTGTACCTGGCTGTGGTGGGCTAGAACTGGGAAGCAGCTGCCCCTAAATGTGGCAGAGGGCCTCCGTCAAGGCCTGTGTGTGACACTCAGCACAATCACCTGCATTCCACCTGCCTAACTTTGCAAGGCATGTGAGTTTGCGGACCCTGCCGTGGATGGATGCACCTCCCTGCCTCTCTCACCCCCACTCCAGGAGACTCAGAAAAGGGGCAGGTCTCGGTTCCAGGGGCCTCTCTTATATATTGACAAGCTTGTCAGAGAGTGGATCTTTTCTCAAATTTTAAAAAATCATTTTATGAATATGAAGTCCTGTTACTGCTGGGGCTCGCCAGTAAACAAAACAAGTTTTTAAAACCCTTTCACAGGGCTTGTATTTTAGAAAAGAGGAACTGGAAGAAGTCAATAGAAAGGAAGAAGGAAAACTCAGGACAGGTTGGAGGGTGATGAGTGCTATGGAAAAGACCAGAAGTAGAAGAGGAGGCAGGAGGTGTCGCTGAGAGGGTGATATGGGGGCCCCATGTGAGCTGAGACCTAAGGGAGGTTGAGGCAGCCTCCAGATGTGTGAGGGGAGATTACTCCAGGCAGAGGAAGGAGCAAAATGCAAAGATCCTAAAGCAGGAATGTTCTAGAGTGTTTGAATCTTTGAGGAGACAAGTGGGGCTGGAGGAGAATGAGCAAGGGGAGGGGTAAGAGGGTCCCAGGATTAAGGGTGGGTGGCACCGGTCAGGCTCAGGGTCGCACGCTCAGGTGAGGACTTTGGCTTTAGCAGAGTGAGATGGGAAGCTCTTGGAGGTTTAGGCTGGAGAAGTCTCATGGCCCGAGTCACACTTCAGCAGAATTACTCTGGCTGCCGCATGGAGAAGAGATGCCTGGGTAGGGGAGCGGGTTTGGGCAGAAATGGGCATCCAGGTAGGAAGGACTGAAGTGACTCGGGTGAGAGATGATGGGTGCTTGGGCGGAGAAGTCATCATGAAACTGACGAGAAGTGCTCAGGTTCGGGATGTTTTCAAAATCATGCTGATGGATCAGACGTGGGATGTGAAGGGAAGAGAGAACCCAAAAATGACTCCTGGTGATTTTAGCTGTGTTTACTCCTCACTCAATGACTGATGTGATAGTCACAGCTACCACCATTGTGGAGCATCACCTATGTGTCCGACTCCTTGGGTGTGCTAGGTATGCACATTTATCTCTAAATACGCACAGCACCCTGCAAGACCAGACTGTGTATCCCATTTCATAGATGAGGAAACTGAGGTTTTGAGAGCATGCATCACAGGAATAACGTCTCAAGGCTAGTAAATAATGAAATGTGGGATTCATACCCAGGGCATTGATTCTAAAGCTTGTGGTCATACTCTCCCACGATGCTGCAGCAAGGTTAATAAATAACAGGGCCAGGTCTAGCCAAAGTTAGGGGCAGGAAGGGATGCACATGTGATTCCTAGAAAGGTCACTTCGATCAGAACCTGGAGAGCTTGGGTAAAAGTCTCATTGCTAACCTGGTACCTTCAGCAAACCTTAGGACACATGGCCTTAGAAAGATAAATGCACTGAAGTCTTGCTAGGTTATTAAGCAGGAGAAATAATTGTAGCAATACTAAGAGCTTCCATTTGGTGGGTAGTTCTACCATATGCACTAAGCTTTACACATGTGCTATGCTATTTATCCTGACAACAAACAGCCTCACAAAGGTTGGTTTATTGCAGGTCAAAAACCGATTCTTCCAGAGGTGAAGTTAAAGGCTCTTAAACATCCCTGGATATTAGAATCACCTGAGGATCTCTTAAGACTCCCAACAGCCAGGCCCCACTTCAGACCAGTGGAAGCAAGGCCTCTGAGATGGGACCCAAGCTCCAGAATTATTTGTGTGTCACTACGGTTGAGAACTAGTGGGTTAAGTAATTTGCCCAAGGTTACCCCTCTGCTAAATAGCGAAGTCAGAATTCAAACCCACATGTGTTCATTTCAGAACCTAGAGCTGTAAGATCTACCCAACAATATCTCTGCATAGAAATTAGGAAGTGAAAGAAAAAAATGAAAGTGAAAATTTGTTAATCACAGAAAGAAAACACTTCTGTGTAGAGCAGTAATTCTCAACATTGACAGCACATTAAAATCACTTAAGTTTAAAAAATACTAATGTCTGAGTGTCACCTCTCAAGATTCGGATTCTGTTAGTCTAGGTAGACACAGCTATTGATAGTTTATATTTTAATTTCCCCAGGTAATTATAATATTCAGCCAGGATGGAGAGCCCCTGCCTGAGAGGATGGGGAGGCTCAGGTTTCTTCCATAAGGATTGCAATTCTTTTAAGCAGTTTCACTGGCATCTATGTGATTTGCAGTACTCTCTCTCTTATTTTGTCTTTTCATACATTATCTGCTTCTGTAAATGTTTAGGCTTTGGGGAATGTGGTAGAGAGAAATAAAATGTGGGGTTTTTTTTTCTTTTTGAGACAGGGTCTCATTCTGTCATCCAGGTTACAGTGCAGTCACCAGATCTCAGCTCCCTGCAACACTGTAGCCCCCGCCTCCCTGCAACACTGTAACCCCCGCCTCCCTGCGACACTGTAACCCCCGCCTCCCTGCAACACTGTAGCCCCCTCCTCCCTGCGACACTGTAACCCCCGCCTCCCTGCAACACTGTAACCCCTGCCTCCCTGCAACACTGTAACCCCCGCCTCCCTGCAACACTGTAACCTTTTCCCCCCTGCAACACTATAACCTCTGCCTCCCTTCAACACTGTAGTCCCCACCTCCCTGCAACACTGTAACCTCCGCCTCACCAGGCTCAAGAGATCCTCACACCTCAGCTTCCCAATAGCTGGCACCACAGCCTGTACCACCATGCTGGCTAATTTTTAGTTTTAGTTTTATGTTTGTTTGTTTGTTTGTAGAGACAGGGTTTTACCATATTGCCCAAGCTGGTCTTGAACTCCTGAGCTCAAGCCATCCACCTGCCTCGGCCTCCCAAAGTGCTAGGATTACAGGCATGAGCCACCACGTGCAGCGTGTTTGGCTTTTCAAATCTGAACTCATAATGTAATTCAAGGATGCTTGGAAATAGGGTGACCTTCATATGCTCTGCTCCTCCCTGGTGCTTGTCTCTGTTATCCCACACCCTGAGCTAGGTACAGAGAGTGTGGATGAAGGAGGGACTCCCTCTGTAAAAGGCCAGATTCTTTCTCACTCCCCTGGCATATTGAATCCAGGAGTGTTAGCTCTACTCAGCCATTCAGAGATCCTTACTCAGACTTTTGAATGGGGGAGAACATTCGTTTTGACATCAGCAGCACTGTCCTCTCTAGAACTGGCATCTGAGCTTCTAGCTTTGTAGCCCTCCTTTGTTCCCACCTAGGCCCCATGCCCATTTCTGCAGTCTGCCTGGTAGTTTGAGGCATTTGATCCATTCTCTTTTCCTTGTCAATCAGTGCAAGGTGTTTTCTGTGGCTTGTAACTTGCACCGCCAAGGGACGTGCCTTGGCACCGTGCAGAAATCCCAGAAAGCCCTCGGATGTGAGTGTTGACATTAAGGTGGATGGGACTTTCTAAGAAAGCCCTTCCCAGCAAGGAAGCGTGTGTCCTCGTCTTCATAAAATACTCATGAGGTGGAATGAACAAAGTAACACCTGGGTCAAGTGATTCTTTTCTCCTCAAGTGGCTTCTCCTCTGAGAAGGTTGATCTTCTTTCTTTTGTTAGTCTCTTTCCTTTCTGCGGGCACTAAGCTGTCAACCAATTTTGGAGCTAAAATCCCTAACTCCCTGTGCTAGGGAGGTAAAGCCCTTTTGGCTTTTAACACACCCCCAGACTCAATTTTCTTACCAAATAGACTCCGATGGCTAAGAGGTTTGATAAATTAGGTTTCCAGTGCTCCAAACTTTATTGTGACTGTTGGGGGAATTTATTTGCTCTTGAGTAAGAGCTTTTTAAGCCGATTTTGAAAATTTAGTTCAAGAGTTACTGCAAGAAATCTACACTATTGATTTAGCAAGTGATGGTTCTTGGGTGCTCTCTGGAGTCACTTAAGTGTTTAAATTCCTCTCTTTATTACTCCAACAGTGGCACAAGCCCCATATGAGTGGATGTGGAAGACTGTTGGTCCCTTCAAGGCAAACCTTAGCGAATATTTCAGTCTGATTAGAGTCAGTGGAAAGGCACTGACCACAGAAGAATTGAAAGAAGCTTTCTTATTTTTTACATGTCTATCTGCCAGCAGTGTGCATTATGGCATTGCATCCGACAGAGGCAAGCACTCAGGAAATGCACTGTATGCAAATCCTAGTGAATCCCAGTGCACAGTGAACAGTTGAGAGCCTGACCTCCACTGTGGCTCGTTCTCAGGAATCTCCTGGACCAGCCTTCAAGAGTGTGTCTGAATGGTGGCTTTAGACAGCCAACCCTAAACTCACTAAGCCTGAGCATGATGTCAAGTCCTGCTAAAAACAAGAAATGGACAGAATGTCCTGATGCTTGCTGGCACCAAGTTTTGTTTTAAGTACTTTGACTTGTTCATTCATAGCAACTCTGAAATGGGAGGGATTAACATACTCATTTTGCAAACAGAGAAAATGAGGCAGAGTTGTCCAGTTGTTCAGCCAGTAGCTGGGGAAGCCAGGCTGTGAGTCAGGAGGTCTGTTTGATGCCCGCAGCGTGAATCCCGACACACATGTACAACGCTTAAGGAGCCATGGCTCTTCATCTAGGTTCAAACTGCTAACTTTCCTCCTCTCTCCTTCCCTCTCTCACTTCCTTCCTTCTCTTCTCTCTTCCTCAATTCATTTCTTGCTTCATTTCTTCTTTTCTCTTTCGTTGTTTTAGTGAAATGCTTATTGGAGGCCTCATGTAGATAACACATCAGATTGGAGGCACTTTCATTGCAACAGGAGTCTGTCGAGGGCAGGAGCAGGGTTAGGGACCAGCTCTAGCCCCATGGCCACGCTGCCTCACCCCTGGAGCACTAGGAGTCCGTGGCACTGCAGTTGGTGAATCACCACATGCATCGTTTTTTAGAAGACATCTTCCACCCCAGGTCACAGCATTTCTATAAAATGCTTTTGCCAGAATATGGAGATGCTGGGGTGAAACCTTCTTCTAAGCCACAGGCAGGAAACTGAGAGTCAGCAGAGATATTGTCTCAGCTACGCCATGGTTAAAAAGCGAAGGTTCTTACAATTTAAAATCCAGGGATTTTAGAGAAAAAGGCCTAGATTCCCAACTTCTCTAGGAAAATCTTCTGCTATCCAGCGGTCATCCCATAAGTCAGCAAGGACGGAGTGGAGACGCTCCTTTAAAATGCCCAGAGCAGAACCAGCAACAGCAAATTGCCAGTCACTCATCTCCACAAAAGGGTCAAATTTCAAAACAGGGTTGCATTTTCTTTAACTTAGATATATCATACTATGCATTTTTTAGAGACGAAGAAGACAAGGCTGTGTGGGGATGGAGAAGGGGTAGGAAAGAATATGAATGCACAAAAATAAAGAAACAAGGGCATTGTTTCTGTATCTTCCCAGAGGAATTCCTTGTCTTGTGTCAGAATGTTTAATCCTGAGGCCTCCCAGGAGCTCATTTCTCTGTTGGGTCAGTCTGGTCTGACCTTTGGTCTATCATACACATTCCTGGGGTCCCTTTGGACACAGAACTATCTCTTTTTCCTTCTGTCTGAGATCTCCAACTCCCTGAAAGACTGATGTCGGTATTCAAGCCAGACCCCTGCCCCAGTGTACCAGGGAGCTTGCCCTGATGTCACCCTGACCTAGAATTCTGTGCAGCTGCCAGAAAACTGGAGCTTTCATCCACTTGTGAAATTTGTATATTTTTTTTTCCATTCTGAAACTAAGATTAGTTTTAGTTGGCTCACAGGTGGCGGGCATCGGACTGGGGAGCTGCGGAATGTTTCAGACGGGACCCTGCTGAGTCGCTACCTTCCATCTGTGGTTGAAGAACAAGGTGAAGCTCTTTCTGGCTGCAGAGGTTCAGGAGTGTCTCTGCTGGGCACTGGTGCAAAATGAGAAACTCACCACCCAGGGTTTGGATTTGGATTTGGAATATAGTATGCATGGAACCTGGTCCAGAGCCTAGCACAGGCGGAGTATATTGTCAATAGTCACATGTTATTTTTTTTCTTATACCAACTATAACAAAACACTTTACGGAAGTCACCTCACTGCTCACAAAAATCATATAACAGTGTCTTTGAGGCCAGAAGGAAAAATGCCCCTTCTCTTTTCTCTTGTCCTTGACTGTGCCTTTCTTAATGCCCTTCGTTAGCATAATTGCAGTGGAGGAGGCTGTGCTGGGGCATGAGAACTTGTGCCGGCTGCTTTGTCATGCTTCATTCCTCTCTGTCCAATGGGAATGCCATTATTTCAGTCTTCTGGACAGTGCCACTGAGTCCCAGAGAGATGATGTGAGTGGTTGCAGTGCTCACAGAGCTTTGTAAGAGAGTGAAGAGAGGTGCAGGCTGAAAGCTCACTGCAGCCTCTGTGGTGCTGTGCCAGTATAGACATCCCTTTGGGACTGAAAGGGGGTCTTTGGACAGCTGGATGGTTGCCACGTCCAGTACTAAGGGAAGTAATGATTTGCTGAGTAGAGTCACTCAAGTAGCCATGCAGCTCCTGGACGGTGCCAGTACTAGTGCCCAGTTGGCAGACAAGAAAAGTCAGGTCCAGCTGTGCTTGCTAAGAAGACAAAATTAAACTTCCTGGAATGCAAGACTGTCTGCAGGTCAGCAGTCAGAGAGCATCTCTTGGATGTTGAGTTGTGCAGTCTCAGACCCCTCTGGGCCTCAGCTGCTAGACCAAGAACACATCTCTTAGTTTGGAAATACTCTAGAACCAAGACACCTCTCCTTCATTTTTAAAGACCAGCAATTCATGCTTGATTTGCAGCCCCTAGCTTGATAGTCAAGACCTTGGATTTCTTTTCTCTCCCAGAGGAATCTCTAGCATTTCATCAATCATGATTATCTGGGCCCTACTCCTGGCCCTGCGGAATTAAGGAAGATTCACGAGTCCCAGTGCTTTTGTTTGATGCAGTAACCTTTCCGTTAGGTCCTTCCCCAGCCACTGAGCAGAACTGAGGGTGATGTGGTGGAGAGTTAGCACTCTGGCTGTCAATCAAGCCCTGAAGATTGAATGGTGTACCCAATATTAATGCCCCAGCAAAAGGAAGCATTTCACTGCTACTCTTTATGTTGGCACATGCTTGAGATGCAGTTTTTAAGCATATTTGGCATTTCTTTCTTGATGTGCCATGGAAAAATCTCCTTTCATTCACCTGCAAACATGTAGCCTTCCAGAATGCCAGCCTGAGGTCTTGCTGACTGTTCACCCACCACTTACCGCCATCCTTAGCCATCAGCAGAGGGCACTGGAGCCACCTCGGGCTGGATGCTAAGGCTCACCAGAACCCTGGCCCCCTGTAAACCCAGCTTGGTGCCTGGCCATGCCCTGCCTTCTTGTTTCCACCAATAGCGGTTCTATTGACTCAATAGCTCTGGAAAGCCCGGCCAGCTTCCCCTCCTCTGACCTCCTGTAGCCAATACTGGCAAAAGTTTTCTGTAAAGATCTGGATGAGAAATATTTCAGGCTTTGCAGGTTCTACACTGACGGATGCAATTACTCAACCATGTTCTTGTAACGTGAAAGCAGCCATAGGAAACCGTAAATGAGCAGGCCGGGCTGTACTGCAGTGAAATGTGACTCAAAAAATAGGCAGCTGGCTGCATCTGGTTCATAGGACACAGCTTGCTGTCTTCTGCCCTAAGCGAAAAAAAAAAAAGATGAATAAACAAAGAAAAATAAAACTGTTGGAGCCTTGTGATGTCGTGTTTGACCCCCAGCTCTCTTAGGTGAGGATCTGTAAAGAGCACTGGACTGGGAGACAGGAGATGCTACATTTTATGTTGACTTCACTACCCAGCTATGTGGTTGTGGGCAAACCTTTTTTCCCTTTTTGGCTTTAATTTAAATTTAATCTAAAAAATGAAAAAGTTTGGCCCACCAGTAGTTCCCAAAATACATATTTGTCAAATGCATGGAATGGTCAGAATTCTTAGTCGCAGACAGAGTCCGTTTAGCTAAGTAGTCCCTCTAAGCAGAAGAGGTGTCATTAAAGGATTCTAGGTAATTCAAATAATCTCTAGGAGAACCACTGAACTGAAGGTATTTACTATACAGCCAGGGACATGGCAGCCAGGAATAACACAGACAAAAAAGATCCAACCCCTGCAGAAGACTGTTGTAGTGGAAATACCACTGTCACCCCATAGCGTGATGATGTGAAGGCCTGGATGCCAGGGACACCCCACAGCTGCCCCAAGAGAACGAGGGCCACTGTGCTCACCAGAAAACTCCAATTCCCTTCCTGGCTGCTTCTCCAGAACCCACTTCTCCCTCTTAAGTCCCAAATGAGTAGGTCTGACTGGAGCAAACTCTGCTTCAATCCTGCATCTAGCAGCAAGGGGGCCTGAGAATGTAGTTTAGGCCTCTCAGCCCTTATAGCAGAGGAGGACAAGCAGACGGGGTTGAAGGTGCTATGGAGTGAGTGGCCTACAGCAGCAGTCCCCAGCCTTTTGGGTACCAGGGACCAGTTTTGTGGAGGACAATGTTTCCACAGATTGGAGTGGTAGGGGAAGGATGGTTTCAGGATGACTCAAGTACATGACATTTATTGGGCACTTTATTTCTATTATTATGTTATAATAGTAATGAATAAATAATGAATATTGACTAATGAACTCATTATAGAAGTCACCATAATGTAGAATCAGTGGGAGCCCTGAGCTTGTTTTCCTGCAACTAGATAGTCCCATCTGGGAGTGATGGGAGACAGCGACAGATCATCAGGCATTAGATTTTCATAAGGAGCGTGCAGCCTAGATCCCTCGCATGCACAATTCACAATACGGTTCATGCTCCTATGAGGATCTAATGCTGCAGCTGATGTGACAGGAGGTGACGCTCAGATGGTCATGCCAGCTGTGGGGAGTGGCTGTAAATAGAGGCAAAGCTTCACTCACTTACCACTCACCTCCTGCTGTGCAGCCCTGTTCCTAACAGGCCATGGACTGGTACTGGTTCATGGCCCAGTGGTTGGGGACCCCAGCCTAAAGCATCTGCCACATCTACAGAACTGAACAGAAGCCATTCAGGTACACACTGCAGGTACGAGATAAACTGGCTTAATGTATCATCTGCAGAGCTGGTAATAACCATTCCAAGGGCCTCATCAACACAGACACAGGTTACTGCTCAGTGTTGAAGATTCTTGGCCCGTGTCCCTAACTTCTGGGCGCTTCTCTGTCCCAGCTGCCAGTCCTTACCTGGTAGGTGGTTCCATGCCCCAGGCATCCCCACTAAAACCCCAGAGCCATCCCCTAAAGGTGCTTTCTTTGTCTTTATCTTCTGGATACAATTATGAGGGAGAGAAGGATCCTTTGAATGAAGTTGACTTACAGCCATTTTCTTTTCTCTCTTCCAGAAGCAGCAGTTTATTCAATGAGGTTGTGCAGATGAACTTTGAAATAGCCAGTTTCAGCAGCCTTTCGGGGACTCAGCCCATCACATGGCAGGTGGAATACCCACAGAAGGGGACCACAGACATTGCAGTGTCCGAGATCTTCATCAGCCAGAAGGACCTGGTGGGCATCGTTCCCTTGGCTATGGTGAGTCCTGAGTTACCATGGACGCTCCTGCATTCAGCCACCTGATTGCATCCTGTGTCCTTCCTATCTGTCATGGGATGTTTGCTGCAATGGTTTTATGGATTGTTTACTTTCAAAGTTTCTCCTCTTCCCCCACCCTGGAAGTTGTAGCTTTTCATTAGCCTGGCCTTTCTCAACTTTAGTCATAAAGTGTAGTCCAGCAAGTCACAATAATTGCTGGAGGTGGAAGTAAGCACCTGTTATTTTGAGACACTCCCCAGGTGATTCCAATGTGCAGCCAGAGTTGGAAACCCCTGAGCTAAAAGGACAGTCAGCTTTGCTATCTTTCTGCAAACTTGGCTCCTTCCTGCTGCCCACTCCATGCTTGAGATAGATGCCCCTTCATCTCCTCTTTCCTTAGGATGATGGAGCTCACTCAGCATTGAACTCTCACTGGGCTCACTGGACTGCAAGGTCAACCTGAAATATAGAAAGTGGATGAGTGACATTGGGCTTGAGTAGTGCAGCACCCTCTATCTGACTCACAATATGGTCACTCTTCGATTACTATTAATAGTGTGCACTGATGAGAATGTGTAAGCAAACATGCTACTTGCATGAATCATGTCATGAGAAATGGATTCATCAGGGTTATGAGAAATGGATTATTCAGGATTCTTTGGCTTCTACAGGCTACAGACACAACCCAACTTAAACTTGGCTCACATAACTTTGGGAAATTTCCCAAACACTGTTGTACATGCGGATCACATGAACATTTTGAGTAGGCACCCATCCTCGCTTAGGAGGTCTGGGTTGGGTACTTATTTTTCAAAGCTCCTAAGCCATGCTAGTGCAGCTGGTCTGAAGAACACACTTGAAGTGCAAATGATTTGGTCTGGACGTTGGCTTCTTTTCCTTTCTCAGCTCTCCTTCCTCTTTGTTAGTCACAAGGTGGCCCTGGCAATGCCATACTGGCTTCTTCACAGCATCATGTCCAGCAAGAAATGAGTGGAAACCTTATTGCCAATCGCTCCAGCAAATCCTTTGGGACAGGGACTGATTGGAACTGATTGGCTTGGGTCATGAGCCTAACCTGAAGCCAATCACTGAAATCAAAATAATGTGTTGCTCTTACTGGCCGGTCCTGGGGAATGTATCACCCTGGGGCAGGTGTGGAATCAGGTGGGGCAGGTGTAGCCTCAGTTGGGGCAGGTGTGGATTGAGACTAAGAGCCTATGCATCATGGAAAAATCTGGCTTTCACTGAAAGACAGGGAACAGATGCTGGTCAGACAAAACAGCAGATGTCCACCCCAGAAGGTATCATCTACCACAAAGATCTGTAAACACTGTGAGGTTAGAGAATAGTTCTTTCTGACTTTTTATGTCCTAGAACAGGGGTCAAGAAACAACAGCCTGTGGGCCACATCCAATCTGCTGGCCAGTTTTTTACACCACGCAAGCTAAGAATGGCTTTAATATTTTCAATTATCTACATTTTTAAATGGTCCTATCCAGCCACTTCATATGCTCAGTTCTGCCTCTTGGCTCATACACTCTAAAATTTTTACTATCTGGACCTTTAGAGAGAAAATGTGCAGACCTGTGTCCTAGAACACACACCCACATCGGTTCTGGACTACTAGTGCTCAGTTTCAGTCTTACCTATTTCAGAGGAATAAGACATTCGAATACTTTGAAAAGGAAAAGCTATCTTAAGAATGTGAGATATTATAATGGCCCTTTTCAAGGGAGCACAAGTCTTCCTTGGATGGATGTATTGTTATTATTGGGGGTGCTGTGTTTTTGTAATGCTTTAAGGTAAAGTGAAATGGCTACTAATATCTGTACTCTTGTCAGGATCCTTTTATCTGCAAGTAAATGCATGTGAATCCAAACAAGCTTTATCCAAAACTTCATTGATAAACAAACATGTTTGCAGCACCAGCATAGAGTTCTGGGCTCTGAACACTGGATTTGGGTGCTTATGCAGTGATATGGTTTGGCTGTGTCCCCACCCAAATCTCATCTTAAACTATAGCTCCCATAATTCCCACATGTTGTGGGAGGGGCCCAATGGGAGATGATTGACTCATGGGGTAGTTTTTCCATACCATTTTTGAGGTAGCAAATAAGTCTCAGGAGATCTAGAGCCTTTGTAAGTGGTGTCTCCGTTCACTTGGCTCTCATTGTCTCTTGCCCGTCGCCATGTAAGACGTGCTTTTTCCTTCCGCCATGATTGTGAGGCCTCCCCAGCCACATGGAATGATGAGTCCATTACCTCTTTTCCTTTATAAATTACCCGTGTCGGGTGTGCCTTTATCAGCAGCGTGAAAACAGACTAATACATGCAGTAGCATCATTTTGCCTCCCCTGGGATGTGCAACTTGACCTCAGCTATGCAAAGCAACATGGAAAATTAGAAAACAGATGAGGCAGTTTGCAGGAATTTCTATTCCCCTATTTTCTGTATGTTCAAAGTTTTGGTTTAGAGTAAGCTTCAGTACATGTATAACCAGGCAAAAACTAAACTTTTATTGGAAATAACTAGCTAATAAAACTGTAATTTTCACTGGAAGATGAGAAATAACAATAATAATAAACAAAAAAATCAAATCCTGTGGTATCTGTTAGCAGTCAGTGAGACAGCTGGTTAGATCTTTGAACAAATTAAGTATATTTTTCAATTTGTTGATTGTTGTAAAGAAAACAAACTTCAGAAAGGTGAAATAGGGGATTAACAGATGGAAAATCTACCTCACTGGGAAGTTCTTGCCTTAAAATCAGGCCTTCTGGAGCTCTTTCTTAAATCCAGGGAGAGAGCCATGGATGGGAGGGTTGAGCCATAGCCTCATTCCCCTACAGCCTTTCTCCCGCTGAGTAAATGCAGTGGGAAAAGCAAGGAAACGTGCTCTCAACTCTCCCCAGAGCAGACCCTGCTGGCGGAAGCCACCTGAATCTCACTGCAGGTGCCTGGGCACTGTTTTGTTTGGAGATCACTGATCCCCAAGGCCACCGTTTTGCTCATCCTGCCTCCAGGCTTCTTGGCAATGAGACTCGTGCCTTGTTGGGGTGGGAAAGCTCCAAGTCGTGGCTCCATGGCCCTCCTGCTAGTGCCCACCTCTCTCCAGTCCCCTCCTGCCTGCTGGCTCCCACTGTGCCAAAGTTAGGCTTGGGGGGTGAGGTGAGAGAGATGTCTGAATGGGAGGACCAAGGCCACTTTCTTACAAAAAGCTTTCAAAACTACAGAGGAAGGAGCATTTGGGACTGACAAAAACGTTAGAGGTTGTTCTTTCTTCAATGTAAGAAAAAAGTGCTCACATCCCAGCATCCCAAGTTGAGGCCACATGAGCAGAGGCCTGACACAGATTTCCGTGTGACCCATTCTGTATGTCAGTGGCTAGGGTGGTGGTTACTTTTTAAGAATAAATGGACAGAGACAAGCGCAATGGCTCACACCTGTAATCCCAGCACTTTGGGACAATTTCTTGAGTCCAGGAGTTCAAGACCAACCTAGGCAACATAGTGAGACCTTGTTTCTACAAAATATACCAAAATTAGCCAGGTGCAATGGCACACACCTGTAGTCCCAGCTATTGGGGAGGCTGAAGTGGGAAGATCGCTTGAGCCCAGGAGTTGGAGCCTGCAGTGAGCCGTGATGGTGCCACTGCGTTCCCAGCCTGGGCAACAGCATGAGATTCTGTCTCAAAAAAAAGAAAAAGAAAGAAAGAGAGAGAGAGAGAGAGAGAGAGAGAAAGAAAGAAAGAAAGAAAAGAAAGGAAAGAAAAGAAAGAGAAAGGAAGGAAGGAAGGAAGGAAGGAAGGAAGGAAGGAAGAAAGAAAAGAAAAAGAAAAGAAAAGAGAATAAACACACAGCAAAATGTATTGAGCCTTACTCTGAGCTCTGCAGGTCCTGAGAGGACAGCGGTCAGCAGACAAAGCTTGCCCTCCTGCAGGTGTACTCCCGTGAAGCGACAGACAGCAAACAGGTAGATGTTTCCTCTGATGAGGTCCAGGTAGTGATCACACGCTGCTGTCAGACAAATCAAGGTGGGCAAGGAGGTGGGGTCTTAACTGATTTTTAGTTCTATTAATGTCATGAACTTTCTTCCTACTATTTATTTGAAATTTAAAAAACAAAACACAAAGAAACTCTAGAGGCAGGCTTTGGGCTCCAGAGAAGGCAGTAACCACTAATTTTGGCAGGTGTAGGAAGAAGTTCTTTGCCCCCAGGACTGATATATTCAGTCTGAAATTAAATTTCCTGAGAAGTGGTGAGATTTACCTGGAATTTTGAAAAGTTTCAAATCATTGTCATTTTTCACCCTTTGCAAACTCATTATGAAATCATTTTCCTTGACCCCTGAAACACGGTGGTAACTTGGGTTTTTTTTCTTACACAGAGCTTTCAAAATTCTTAGAACATGTTCCTATCTCTCTGCATAAAATCAAATTAAAAATAAAGTGGCAATCAGTAGGGCTGTTTAAAGGAGAGATTGCTACTTATCCTCGCATCTGCAAAATGATGATCTAATTCTCACTTCTCTGGGGTGTCATGGAGATTCATTAAGGCTTGAGAGATCCTTGGAAGCCCTGGATGAATAATGCAGCTAGAAGGGATTGTTATGAAAGAGATGGCAGCAAGGCCTTCTCCTGTGACTGGTTTGCCCTTCCAGACCCTTCTGGGCTCTGCTGTGGGCCCTGGGGGCTGACCCATGAGAACTACAGCCCCCAGGATCCCTTGCCCTCTGGCTTCTGGAGGGCTTTAACCAGTGGGAGGCACCAGAGGGAACTGGAGGGAATGGGTTGAATTATGCCCACCCTCCCAGAAAATAGGCTGAAGCCCTCACTCCTGGTGCCAATGAATGTGACCTTATTTGGAAGTAAGGTCTTTGTGGATGTACTGAAGTTGAGAGGCGATCATGCTGGATTAGAGTGCAGTCCAAATTCGATGACTGCTATCCTTACAAGGAGACAGAGATTTGGACATGGAGGATACAAGATGTGAGGGTGGTGGCAAAGACTGGAACATCCAGTAGCACCCAGTAGCCAAGGAAAGACAGAGTAGCCGGCAACTCGCCCAGCCTAGCAGAGAGGCAAGGACGGGTCCCTTTAGAGCCTTCAGAGGAAGTGGTGATCCAGCTGACGCCTTGATTTTGGACTTTCAGCCTGAGGAACTATGAGAGAATCCGTGTCTGTTGTTTCAGCCCCCATCCATGGTACTGTTTCGGGATCCCTGGGACACAGTGCATCCCCATCAGCCCGGCCTCATGTGTGTCTTGCGAGGGTGTGGTCCTCCATGCTCATGCACCTGTCCCACTGGGAAGTCTGTTTTCTGTGGTTCTCCTCTCTCTGGGTTCCAGCAACTCAACTGCCTTGCCCTGCCCCTAGGCCTTGGGTGGAAACAGCTCCCAGTTGGGACTAACATGGGGTGCTGCAACATCCCTGGCTGTTTCCCTCCACTATACCCAGAGCTTTTACAACACCCCCTCCAGTTAAACCATCCTGGCTGCCTGTTCCAGCCAGGAGCCTGAGTGATACCTGAGCGGTAAATGCTGCATGCTCCCTCTAGGCTTTTTCTGAGAACACACCAAGATTATCCTCAGAATAATATATATGGGCAAGGCACGGTGGCTTACACCTGTAATCCCAGCACTTTGGGAGGCTGAGGTGGGCAGATCACCTGAGGTCAGGAGTTCGAGACCAGCCTGGCCAACATGGTGAAACCCCATCTCTACTAAAAATACAAAAATTAGCCGGGCATGGTGGTGGGCATCTATAATTCCAGCTACTCAGGAGGCTGAGGCAGGAGAATCACTTGAACTTGGGAGGCAGAGGTTGCAGCAAGCGGAGATGGCACCACTGCACTCCAGCCTGGGTGACAGAGTGAGGCTTCATCTCAAAAAAAACTATATATAGTTATATATGTAACTATACATATATATATATTTATATATATATGTATATATATTTTATATATATGTATAGTTATATATACAGTTATATATATTATATATATATAGTTATATATACAGTTATGTGAGACCAGGAAACATTCCCAGGTGCTCTTCTTTTCATAGGCAGTCAAATGGAAGGGAGCAGTTAAGGCACCCTCTTGGGGTATCTTGACCCCAGGGGTCGTCGCTGGGCTTTCCCACCAGGGGCATCCTGTGGTTGTTTTTCTGCATCCTTTGCCCTTGCTAAATTCAGGGACCCAGATGTTCGTGGGCCCGTGGCACTGCAGAGATACTATCAGATCTGCACATCAATCTGAAGGTGATGAATGGCTTCGCTCCGCTGTGGGGTCCGTGGGGAAGCATGTTCACAATTTCTCCTGTGTTGGAGAAGGGCGGAGGCAGGCATGTCACAGGATGCGGGGAGATCTCCTTTGACAGGGATTGGAGAATATTGCTTTTAAAGAGACAATGGAAAAATGATGTTTTATTGTTTTTCAAAAGCATCCTGCCCTGATTTCCACTTTCCTGTTCCAACTTCAAAATGTTTCATTTGTATCTCTCTAAGAGAATTTTAAGGATGGGTTGGATGCTCTAGGGCAATTGAAAAATGTTTGCTCAGTTGAAAAATAACTATATGGGGAGAATAAGTATTTTCTTGTCACAGCTGGAGATTTGCTTTGGGATTAGGTTTAAAAATGTCCCTCCCCTCCAACTAACTGGCCCAGATTTTTGCCTGAAAAGCAAATCTCTGATGCATACAAAGCTGTTCTGCCTTGGTAGCGATGTTTGCAGGGTCGCTGATTAATTATCCAGTAAATGATACCATACCCACTGCCTGCCAGAGTCAACACTCAGAAAATATGAGGGATCGTTGCTGTCCTTTGTAGCATCATCATGATATAAACTTTGGTTCCCCATCGGTGAAAGGAAGGCGGGGGCTGCGGGCTAGCACAGACCTTTTCCATGTTTAGCCTGTCCGTTATGGTACTTGCTTTACTTAGAAAGTAAAAGCTATGTTCTCATTTTAAAGATGATACAACTTCATTAGAGATGATTGAGAAATGAAAACAGAGACGATATACATAAGCAACAAATAAAATAATCTATCATCCCAAGGTGAAAACAGTGATGTTAGAACAGAAACGTTAGTAGGATTGACTTAGGTCAGCATCTCTTCTTCCTCACCTTCCAGCTCAACTGGAGTTTGCGTAAGGTAGGAGGAGAGCCCAGGAGGGAACACCACACCGCGGTGTTGATTAACTCACAGCCTTTCTCGCTTTTTGCCATGTCCAAAAACCACAGAGTCTATCACTGGCTTAATATTTTTCTCTAAAGGGAGAATAGTATAGAGATTGGGTGCTCAGCTTCAGCCTGACTGGGTTGGGGTGAGTCCCAGTGCCTTCCTCTAATGCCTGCATGACCTTGGGCAAGTGATTTAACTTCTCTGTGCCTCAGTTTCTTCATCTGTGAGATAGGAATAAAAATGACCCCCAACTCATGGGACTGTTTCAAGAACTAAACGTGCTCAGAAACCTTTGCTTGGCACTTAGCAAGTCTTCAGGAAAGGCTGCTTATTTTAGCTTAAACAAGCTTCAGGTTAAACTTCTACTTATATTTATTAATAAAAATATAAGTATGTATCTATTACTTGTGGGTAGTCAAACAGTAGTTCATAAATCAATTTGCAGTAGATAGCTGTCTGTTACTACAAAAATGTTCATCCGTGTGCCGGTTAGAATCCTACTGAGTCAGGCAGGTGCCACTCTCAGTAAAATCTGTCCATAGAGCCCTGCAAACCCAGTGCCACACTCACATGAAGAGTAATGCCACCTGCCAGCTCGCTCTCTCAGGATGAGCCCTCCCGCTGGAATGTAAGAAACACAGTCCCCAGAGAAAGTAGCGAGGGAGAGGGATGACTCTATGCTTGTGCCCATAGAAGACTGCACTACAGCTGCAGCCACATTACAGCCACCCTGCAGGGGTCCCAAGGCAGAGAAACCCCCAGAGAATCCACACGGCTCTCTGAACTTGAATGGGACAGTTACACCTGCATTTCCACTTAACATCCAGCTGACACTTAGCATTTTCTTCCTATCGTAGTCCATTTGAGCTGCTATCACAAAATGCCATAAACTGCGTGGTTTATAAACAGTGGAAATTTACTGCCCCTGGTTCTGGGGGCTCGAAGTTCAATATCTGGGTGTCAGCAGGTTCAGTGTCTGGTGAGGACCTACTTCCTGGTGCATAGACAGTGCCTTCTTGCTGTGTCCCCATGTGGTGGAAGGGGCAAATGAGCTATCTGGGGTCTCTTTTATAAGGACACTGTATTCGTCCATTTCATGCTGCTGATAAAGACATACCCAAGACTGGGAAGATAAAGAGGTTTAATGGACTTACTGTTCCGCATGGCTGGGGAGGCATCGCAATCATGGTGGGAGGCAAGTCACATCGTACATGGATGGTGACAGGCAAAAAGCGAATTGAAAGCCAAGCAAAAGGGGAAACCCCTTATAAAACCATCAGATCTCGTGAGACTTATCCATTACCATGAGACTAGTATGGGGGAAACCAACGCTGTGATTCAGTTATCTCCCACTGGGTCCTTCCCACAACATGTACAAATTATGGGAGCTACAATTCAAGACGGGATTTGGGTGGGGAAACAGCTTACCATATCAGACACTGATCCCATTCATAACGACTTCCCCTGCATGACCTCATCACCTCCCAAAGGCCCCACCTCCTAACACCATCTCCTTGGGGGCTGGCATTTCAGCATATGAATTTGGGGGACACAACCATTGTGAACACAGGTCATAGCCCCCAAAAGCATTAGCAGCTGCCACCAAACTCATAGATTTCCATGTCATGTCATATGCAGTTGATATGAATGTCATGAAATATCTTTTATACTCTTCACTGCTTTGAAAGTAGAACACTACATCTTATTACTTAATTCAACAATATTTTAATATTTTGAATTTTGGTAACTGCATTTTTTGGGTTTTTTTTTGAGACAGCTGTCACCCAGGCTGGAGTGCAGTGATGCAATCTTGGCTTACTGCAACCTCCACCTCTTGGGTTCAAGCAATTCTCATGCCTTAGCCTCCAGAGTAGCTGGGATTACAGGCACTCACCACCATGCCCAGCTAATTTTTTGTATTTTTAGCAAAGATGGGGTTTCACCATGTTGACCAGGCTGGTCTCGAACTCCTGACCTCAGATGATCCACCTGACTCAGCCTCCCAAAGTGCTGGGATTACAGGCGTAAGCCACTGCATCTGGCCTGCACTGAACATTTTTATTTTTATTTTTGAGACAGAGTTGCACTCTGTCAACCAAGCTTAAGTGCAATGGTGTGATCTCAGCTCACTACAACCTCCACCTCTTGGGTTCAAGTGATTCTTGTGCCTCAGCCTCCTGAGTAGCTGGGATTATAGCCATGTGCCACCATATCCAGCTATTTTTTGTATTTTTAGCAGAGAAAATACAAAAATACGGCAAAATTACAGGGTTTCACCATGTTGGCCAGGCTGGTCTCGAATTCCTGACCTCAAGTGATCTGCCTGCCTCGGCCTCCCAAAGTGCTGGGATTACAGGCATGAGCCACCGTGCCTGACCGGTAACTGCATTTCAATGCAATTGATTTCCCATGTGAGCACACATATCTTACTGCACACTTTTAAAAATTTTATTCTGAGAAAAGATTCTCAGACCTCATGTGCCCACTAGAGATGCCCATGACCCACACAGAGAAATGGCTCAGGCGTGCTGCATAGAGAAGGAAACACTCTTTGCAGCCACCCGAGCCTGCCGAGTCAAGGGAGGGGCCACCAGGGGCCTCTCCCTAGTGAGCGCCTACTGTGTGCAGGCCTTGTTGCAGATGCTGCCAGCCCTCCTCACCCGGCATCTCTGTCTTGGCTGTGCCGTCCTGAGAGGCTCCCCCACCTTTTCCTCCTCGTCCCTCAGGACTCCGTGCCCACCTCGTCCCCGGAGCCCCTCCTGTCCCCTTATGGTGCTGACAACTGCGTTCCCCGCCGCCATTCTAGCACATTGCCCAATCTTATTTTTGGCATATCCAATAAAACTATTGTTTTATCTGATCATTGTCTGACATTATCTTCCTTATGTTTTCATTTGTTTATGTGGTTACTCCCCTCCCCCCTGAAATCTGGAATGTTGGCTCCATGACAGCTGGAATTTCATCTTTCTCTCATTTTAGCCTTGACAAAACTATTGTTCTGTCTAATCATTATCTGACATTATCTTTCTTATGTTTTCATTTGTGTATATATTTATCCCCTACCCCAGCTGCCCCAGTCTGCAATTGCTGGCTCCCTGACAGCTGGGATTTTGTCTCTATCTCATTTTACCCTTGAGTCTCTGCCTCCTGGTCTCCCACCAGGCATAGCAGCGAGCGTAACAGACATAAGGTTCCTGTCCCCAAGCACCAGGACTATCTTGTGATCGTTTATCTTGTGTCTGTCATTTGGAAAGCCCCTGTGAGCCCTTGGTCTCCTGTTCTGCTGCCTCCAACCCAGGACAGTAGGTTCTGTAGGTCTGACGCCTCCACCTGCCCCGCAGCTCTGCTCTGCAGTGTCTCAGCTCCCTCTGCCAAGGAGTCAGGCCTCCATGTCCACAAAGTGCTTGGTTCTGGTCAGTGCCATGAAAAGGAGGCCAAAAATGGCAGTGAAAGTGCTGGACAGCTCATGGCCAGCATCTGCACAACTACGGAAACTGCATCCCTAACAAGCTCCAGGGACCCCACTTTGAGAGCCACTGCCCTGGGTCCAGGGTTGCCACTCTGACTGCCCATGAGAGTGCACAGAACTGCTGCCACAGGAGAACTCTCGGGTATAGGTGCAGGTGCAGAATCCCGGCATCAGCCAGGTCCCCCAGGCCTGCCACATGCTCTGATAATGCACCTGCCCATCTGTGTTGTCCCTCGAAATGCATCTCGAATGCAGCATCTCCCTACCCCTACAGCTTCCAGTCCCAGCCAAGCCCCATCATTTTACACCTGGATGTTTCACCTGCCTCTGGCCTGGTCTCCCCTGCTCAGTGCCGACTCCTGACAGCCTCTTCCTCACAGTGAGAACCTTCATCTGCCTTGATCCGGTCATCTCCTCACTGCTCTCACCTCTCTGAAAACTCCCTCCACTGTACTTTTTTAAAAAGTGCAGTCTGGTCCACAGCCGCACGCTGGAATCTAACCTCCTTCCCCAGCGCCTCCCATGCATTCTGCCCTGGGGCCTTTGCCCTTACTATTTCCTATACCTGAAGCCTCTTCCCCACATTCCAAAGTGATTCTTGTGCCTCAGCCTCCTGAGTAGCTGGGATTATAGCCGTGTGCCACCACATCCAGCTAAAACAAAGCGTGATCTTCCTCCTGCCCTTCAGGTCTCTGTGTACATCTTCTCAGGTGCACCTCCATCATGTGATTTAAAAGAACAGCCAGCCACTCTATTCCCTGACCGGTTTGATTTTCTTTCATAAAATGACCGAATAAAATGCATGTCTATTTGTACATTCGTTATCTGAATTTCCCCGCTGGGATGTCAGCTCCATGTGGGTAGAGGACACTCTATCAGTAGCTTCTGGAACACTGTCTGGCACACAGTAGGTGTGTAACAAGGAGCTGTTCTATGTAGAGGTGGATGAATGACGCGCCACGTCTGCCTGCTCCGCCCGGAGGTGAGGGACTCTGGTCTTTTTCATGTTTTGATCACCAGAGCCAAGCACAGCTCCCGTCTCATGAAAGTTGCTCTGTGAGTACCTGCTGCCTAAGTGAATGCAGCCCAAGGAAGATGCCTTATCCTTATTGTTTGGTTTATGATTATGGTGCCAACACTAACATTAAAAGTGTCAGCCTTTATTCTCCAGCCTCACAATTATGTCATCATTTGAAATATGTTAGAGCATTGATCTACAAATGAATGTATAATTTATTTTAAGTAATTATCACACTCAGAGGAAAGAAAATATCTTGGAGGAAAAAATGAAGAATGTATGTCTGTGTGGATACAAGGGATAACTGTGGAGTGATTTCAACCTCTCTCACAAACATTATGCATGCTGGGACCTGCTGGACGTCATCATCCATTCATTTTTCAAATGAGAATGGAGTTCAGGTTCTACACGTGGACCTTTGTTCAGCCTTCGTTAATCTTAAAAATAAAATTGTGGGATGGTTGCGATGACTTACACCTGTAATTCCAGCACTTCGGGAGGCCAGGATGGGAGGATGGCTTGAGCCCAGGGGTTCAAGACCAGCCTGGGCAATATAGTGAGACCTCGTCTCTGTAAAAAAAATCGAAAAGTGAGGCAGGAGGATTGCTTGAACCTGGGAGGCTGAGGGTGCAGTGAGCCATATTTGTACCATTGCACTCCTGCCTGGGCGAGGGAAGTGAGACCCTGTCTCAAAACAAAAACAAACAAGAAAACCAACATAACATGATTCCACTAATATGGCATATCTGAAATAGTCCAATTCATGGAAGCAAAGAGCGGAATGATGGCCGCCTGCAGTGGGGGAAGGGGAGCTGGGGAGTTAGGAATCCAGGGCCGTGAAGTCTCAGCCCTGTGGGACAAACAGGCTCCAGAGTCTGCCTGTAGCTGACAGTACTGTATTCTGCATTTTAAAAATTGGCAAGAGGGTAGATCTCACGTTACCTGTTCTTACCACTATAAAATAAATTTTTAAAAATTCAAATGCAAGCTGTGGGCTAAGGGAGGGGCATGGCTGTGTTTCAGGCATCTTTGAACTTAAGCAGGGTCAGCCTGGCTTCAGGGACTTGGGAAAGCCTGGGTGCCCACCTCTAGGGTGTCTCAGATTGCAGGCTGGCAGCAAGCCCAGAGAATCTGCATCTCTAACAAGCTCCAGAGACCCCACTTTGAGAACCACTGCTCTGGGTCCAAGGTTGCCACTCTGACTGCCCGTGAGAATCTCTGGGGAGTAGAGGTGGAGCTTCTGGATACATCCCACACCACTTAAGTCAAATCAGCATCGTTAGAACTCAGGCCTGTATTTAGAGGTCACTGCTCAGTGACTCTGTGCACATCCAGGATTCAGCACAGCTGCTCTTGAACTTCTCACAGCTGGCTCCCAGGCAACATCCAGGCATCTACTCAAATATCCCCTCCTCACTAGACTTTTTCATGTTTTGATCACCAGTGCCAAGCACAGCTCCTGCCTCATGAAAATTGCTCCATGAATACCTGTTGCCTAAATGAATGACTAACCTGCCTAAAACAGCAGCCTCGGACCCCTCAGCTTTCCCGGCTCATCCCCCTTTGCAGCCCTATCTCGACCAGACATGACACTAGCTGCGCACCGTCAGCCTCTCCATTGTCCATCTCTCCTCTGGACGGTCATCCCCAGAGGCTCGGGAACCTGGCCATGTCCAGTGCCAAGCCCCCACCTTCCAGATCACTGCATAATGTCTAGTTGATGGCCAAAAAATGTCTGCACTGAATGAGTGAGTTATAATTATGTGTATGTTTTCTATATGTTTCTAAGCATTGTGTTGTTTTGGTCCTGGTCTGGGAAGGGAAGATTCACAGTTAGAAACAGAAGAAGCAGTGTTATGCAATGGGGCTTTCAGTAGCAATGTTCTGTGTCTGCCACGTTCGCTCTGGAGACCACTAGCTACATGCAGTCATTGAACACTAAAAATTGGCTAGAAAAAAAAGAGAATTTTTATTTCATTTTAATTAATTTTAACGTAAGTAGCAAACATGACTAGTGGCCACTGTACCGCACAGAGTGGTGATAGAGAGTATCTGTGGTGATGGAGGTGAATCTAGAAATCAAGAATCAGATCCGGCCCCAGCCCTGCAGGGAGTCACCGTCTCTCTCTTCATCATTCTTCAACTCTTCACCCCTTAGTCCAGTTCCTCTGAAATCCTCCAGTGATGGCGCTACTTTTTTTCAGATTGTGTGGGATCTAGTGTGTCAAACTCAAAAAATTAAAGCATAGAAGAAGATTTTGAATTCATTGTGTTTCATCAGCACGATTTTGGAGCAGGTGGCAGAAACCCAACTCAACTGGCTTAATCCAAACAGAAAATGAATTAGGTTGTCCGTGTAGCTTCAGGCACAGCTGGATTCAGGTGTCCAACCATTTTTAGCTTAGCCATTTGTCTCTTTGTCTCAGCTCTGCTTTGTCTATTTGTAAATTTCCTTCTCAGGCAAAAGTAGCTTCCTTCCCAAAAGTAGCTCCTGGCGTCCAAGCAATTCCTCATCCCTAATAAAACATCTGCCTCTTTACCAAGAGTTCCAGCAAAAGTCCCCAGATTCCTCCTAATGGTATTGTCAACCCGTTTCTGAAGCAGCCACCCTGTGACTGGCCAGGCATGGTGTGTCCCTGCCTCCAGCATAACCTCAGGTTCCACAGGAGCCAAAATAATTGGAGTGGGGATGGGGGAAGGGGGGTTGACAGACAAACCTCAACAGATGCCCGTGACCCCCAGCTTTACAGACATCCCAGATCTGACTGCTACTGTTTTGATTGTAACCTACTGATCTCTATTGAAAAAGAGATTAGGGACTGGTGAGCTTCAACCTAAGCAAGGCATCCTGGCATTCACAGCCAGACCCTCATCCCTTGGCCTAAATTCTGTCCTTACCACCTCTTGCCTGATGTTATGAAGACACAAAAAGGGATAAGGGGTCAGAGGCTAACAGCTTTGATGGTGGCATCCAAATGCCTGCCTTCAAGTCCCAGTTCCACCGCCTTTTGAGCTGCATGATCTTGGGTAAGTCACTTGGCTTTTCTGTGACTCAGCTTCCTCAGTATGTAATATAGTAATAATGATAGCCCTCACCAGTGCAGCAAGGATTGCTTCAGTCGATCTATGTAAAGCACTTACAAGAGTACTTGACAGATGTTAAAGACTGTAGAGAAACATTGGCCATTATT
This sequence comes from Cacajao melanocephalus, assembly GCA_963573385.1. Taxonomy (NCBI): domain Eukaryota; kingdom Metazoa; phylum Chordata; class Mammalia; order Primates; family Pitheciidae; genus Cacajao; species Cacajao melanocephalus. The sequence goes on from CAUYLG010032331.1 coordinate 25,518, forward strand.
ATTAATTAGTAGCAGTGGCAACAGTGCCATTACTTAGCTTTTCTATTAGACGTTCACCTGTCTCTTGCTCCCACTCTTGCCATGTGATGCCAGCTCTTCCTTTGCCTTCCGCCCTGAATAAGGACTTCCTGAGGCCTCCCCAGAGGCAGGTGCCAGCACTGTGCTTCTTGCACAGCCTGCAGAACCGTGAACCAATTAAACCCCTTGTTTTTATAAGTTACCCAGCCTCAGATCATCCTTTATGGCAATGGAAAATAAACTAACGGAGAAGCA